>CM054181.1:3467500-3480000 GCA_028829895.1 Sinotaia quadrata | reverse complement strand
ATTAGAGAAATATCTGAGCGAGCGATTTGAATAATATAAACCAAATCGACAACTTTACTTTGTGTAAAGAATTATTTATAAACCAAATCGACAGCTTTACTTTGTGTAAAGGATTATTTATAAACCAAATCGACAGCTTTACTTTGTGTAAAGGATTATTTATAAACCAAATCGACAACTTTACTTTGTGTAAAGGATTATTTATAAACCAAATCGACAACTTTACTTTGTGTAAAGAATTATTTATAAACCAAATCGACAGCTTTACATTGTGTAAAGGATTATTTATAAACCAAATCGACAGCTTTACTTTGTGTAAAGAATTATTTATAAACCAAATCGACAGCTTTACTTTGTGTAAAGGATTATTTATAAACCGAATTGACAGCTTTACATTGTGTAAAGGATTATATATAAACCAAATCGACAGCTTTACATTGTGTAAAGGATTATTTATAAAAAGGAAAATCGTGTGTTCACGAGCAACAGACTAATGTAAGTTTCTGGAATTTTTCAATTCTGTTCCTCTCTTGTACTTGACATTTCCGGAACTTGGTGACAGCAGTTTCAGTGGTCGTTGGTTCTTTGTTAGTCTTAATGACGTCTTCAGTGTCTGCTTTTCATGCAGGATTATTTCCCTTTATCTCAACTTCCGCACTTATTTGACCTCGTCTGCTAGAGTGTCAATTCAGGCCGATGTCTGTTAATTACAATTGACACAAACACTCTGCATATAAATATTTTAATTATATTAATTACAATTGACACAAACACGCTGCATATAAATATTTTAATTATATTAATTACAATTGACACAACCACCTACAAACATTTATTAGTTAAGGCAGCATTCATATAAATATATAACAACACACCCCCCCCAAAAAAAAAAAAAAAAAATTCATTCGAACTACACTGACACAATGTAAAACCATTCCACATCACTCTACACTTCATCACAAAGACACCATTCAATCAAGATGCATTCACACAAACCTGTACAAAACTATATTCCATTACACCAGATATGCACAATTAATCACGTTAACAATCCATACATACCACACCATGTGCACATCACTGTATGCCTCATCACAGTACTGCACAATACCTCATAATTAGCTGGGTACAACACGCCCTGTCATAGCATAAAACAATACAGAACAACATCTCATAGGACAACTGAATACAACACACCGCACCACAGAACAAAATAATAAGGAACAACAACTCATAGGTTAACTCAATACAACTCATTGTACTATAGCATAAAATAGTACAACACAACACTTCATAGGTTAACTCAGTACAACACACCCTACCATAGCACAAAATAGCATGCACAATTCCTCATAGGTTAACTCAGTACAACACACTACATCACATTTCACCCCACCACAGTTTAGCACACCACACCATAGCACAAAATACCACAGCACAATTCACCATACCACAGTACGGCACACCACTCTGTAGCAGAGCACACTACATCACACATACAATATCAAAACAACAACGGAACTAAAAGTGTTTCTAGTGAAGCATCTTACGACCACGATGCTAATGGAATTCTCGAGAAAAATACTTTTTTCCTCGACGCAAACGTGTTCTCAGGCACACACGCACGCATGCACTCTCACATATGCGCACGCACTCACACACAACACTACCTGAACTAAGCCTGAGATATCCGGGTGAATAATCCTTTTTCTAATATTTTTTAAAGTTTCAATTAACTCTCGGTAAAATGCATTGCCCTACTCTTCAGTCTAAATGAAGATAAATCGGGAAAACAAACCGTTCTATAACCAGAATGGAAGTTTTAAAAAGAAATGCCAACACCGTCATTTTATTTTAAACTGCAGCAGTTTAATCTTGATATACATCCTTTAAGAAAATGAGACAGTTTCTGAAAATAGTGATACTCCAATCAAGGGAGATAAATATACATTTCAAATTCATGACACAAACACCTAAGTGAAGGCTGCATATGAAAACAAAATATTTGAAAAATCACAAATCACTTTGTCTTAAGTATTAATGTCTGTGAAGAATTGTGAAATGGTAAGGTAGCGTGAAACCATCAATTTAATATAACCCATCATCATCATCATCATCATCATCATCATCATCAACGTCGTTATCATCAGGAACAGAAACAGACCAGCACCACCACAATCATCATCGTCGTCGTCGCCACCACCACCATTATTGACACCACCACCACCATCGTCATTATGGTATAATCAACACAAAGGAAAGAAAACACAGACTTTTTCTGGTCTGTTTTTTTGAATCAGTTAATCATATAATATAGCGTTGAGAAGCTTCCTTCTCAATGGAGCAGTTCTCTCTCTGCTCTTAAAACTGCAGTCATACATGGCAGGCTTAGCCTATGCACATTTACTCCCCTTTCTCTTTAAATGACGTCAGTACGTGTACAGTATAAACATGGCCAACCGAACGTATGTTGAAAGGATGGCATGCACATGTTACTTGTGTTCCTCGCTGTGAATTGGCTTTCATTAGTTAATAAAACTAGAAAGTGCATGAAAACAGGAGAGACTTTCCAGGAATGTTACTTAGGTACGACCGACAGTCTGGTGCCATTTCAATAGAGGACCTACTGACGCTCAAGGCCCCAAACTTGTAGTTCTGATGCAGTATGAGGTAAAGACCAAGTGTGATATTTTTCAATTGTTGCAGCTTTAAATTATTTTCTAAACTACGAGACAGCATTCTTTTTCTGCTGAACTTTCGGGAAAATTATTTTTAAACTTTACTTTCTCCCACATTAATTAATGTACACCCTTTTACTTTACTTTCTCCCACATTAATTAATGTACACCCTTTCTACTTTACCCCCCACATTAATTAATGTACACCCCTTTTACTTTACCCTACATCAATTAATGTACAACATTTTAAAGAAGTACGTTTCTGATACGACAGCTACTTACTGTTTGGAGTTACTAGTTGTGACTCTGTCTAACATCTCCCTCAATTAGTTTGCCTGCACTTAGCATACAATTTCTCTTATTACCTATGAATGCAGCATCTCTTATTTGTAGGAAATAATTTAACTAACTTATTAGTAGGAAATGATTTAACTAACTTATTTGTAGGAAATGATTTAACTAACTTATTAGTAGGAAATGATTTAACTAACTTATTAGTAGGAAATGATTTCACTAACTTATTAGTAGGAAATGATTTCACTAACTTATTAGTAGAAAATGATTTAACTAACTTATTAGTAGGAAATGATTTCACTAACTTATTAGTAGGAAATGATTTCACTAACTTATTTGTTTTACTCTTTAGTAAAAGGGAATTATTTAGTTTGAGACTGTGTTTGAACAAATACTGTGTACTATTGTCCTAGCTAATGGTGTAGACATCTGATTGTAGCTTTCACTAGGATAATTTTATAAACCACTGTAGATCATGTATCAATTTGATAGTGTGCAATCCTCTTTGTCATGTGACGTCATTACAGTGTAGCAACTGAGTACAAAAACAGTGAAATCAATATGCTGGAGATCTCTTCAATGCAGTCAGTCTTACACAAGTGTATGTAACTACCAATAATATTAGTGCTGGAGATCTCTTCTAAGAAGCCAGTCTTACACAAGTGTATGTAACTGCCGATAATATTAGTGCTGGAGATCTCTTCTATGAAGCCAGTCTTACACAAGTGTATGTAACTGCCGATAATATTAGTGCTGGGTCTGGGATGGTAGCACATGGCCTTAATCTGGAAATGGTCCTGGACGGGCTTCCATCCTACCTGATCCTAGATCAGACTTTCAGTCACTTATCCTCAGTCAGTATCCCTGCCTGGGAAGGAGACCTCTGTAGGACTTAACATCAATTCTAGAAACATCCTCTCCACAACTAATGTATAATTTGAGACTGCTAACATACAGACTCTAGGCATCTTGTGCTAAAATTAATAGAGTGAACTCTGAAACACGAACATGTTTTGTTGTAATATTATTTACATAGACTTTACAAGTTATTGACAAAGACTTTGCCTACTTTGCCATCTGTAATATTTTTTTGTCTTTGTTTAACATCTGTACATAGTCTGTGGTTTCATTGTACCCTTTTGTTACATGGTAAATGTCGTCAGTTCAGTCTTTGCTGTTCATATTATCCACTACCTACACGGTCTGGGCGTGATTAAGTGTGTCTGGGAAGCGAGCCACTATCTCTTTATTGATCTGTCTGGTGTGGAACCAATCACGTCACTTTGTGACTGTATCTGTGCCTAAGCCCCGGATGCGAATATAGTGAGTGAGACATGCGAGTGGAGTGAGTGAGACATGCAGTTGAATTTAGCTCCCCCCCCCCTAACTTATTATTACAACTATCATCATCTATATCCTTGGTAGAGAGATTAGCAGATGTGAAAACTGAGATGGGACATTTTACAGATTGATTCAGCAACATGTAGAAATATTAGCAGACGTGAAATCTGAGATGGGAAATTTTACAGATTGATTGAGCAACATGTAGAAATATTAGCAGATGTGAAATTGAGAAGGGAAATTTTACAGATTGATTGAGCAACGTGTAGAAATATTAGCAGATGTGAAATTGAGAAATAAATTTTACAGATTGATTGAACAACATTTAGAAATATTAGCAGATATGAAATTGAGAAGGGAAATTTTACAGACTGATTGAGCAGCGTTCAGAAATATTAGCAGATAAAAGGATTAGCAGATAGATTGTTCACCGACTGTAAGACTGATTACAAAAATAGCAAAACTGAAGGATCAGCAGATTGAAGGATTGGCCAAAGAAAAATGTAGCTTAGGGTCATAGACAATAAGGTTAGCAAATCTGAACAATTAACAAAGTGAACGATAACGTATACACATTTTAAAAATAGTTTTGTCTGTTACTTTTATTAGCCACATTGAAGGATTAGCAGATTAGAAAAAGAAATGTCTGGGAGACATTTAGGTTTCAATGTGAAGTAGATTAACAGAGAGAAAGATTAACATGCAGAAATATATCAATTAATGAAGTAGATTAACACTGTGAAGTAGATTAACATGCAGAAATATATCAAGTGGAAATTTTAGTGAAAGAAAGGATTAGAACACTGACAGATTCGCAGGCAGAAAGATTTACAAATAAGAAAGATTAATGGCTGGAAAGTTTAGCAAAATAAAAAAATATTCATATTGAAAAAAAGCCAAAATATTGCAAGTAGAAACGTCGGCAGAAAGAAAGATTAGCAAGACTGAAAGAACAGCAGATTGAAAGATTAAGAGGAGAAAAATTCGCGGATTAAGGAACGTTATTAGGAACGTATATCTATTGTTGAAGTAGGGCACAGTCTATTTCGTGCAATGGCCGAACACGACATTACTAAATAGTCAACGTCAGCCAGAAGTTTCACGGAATTTATTGAGTGTCGATGTTTGAGATGAGTGATGACGTGCGGGAAGTGTGATAATGTACTTGATGAGTGGCTTTGTATGACATGAGTGATGACACATAGGATGAGTGCTGATGAAAGGGACGAGTGGTTATGTATAACATGAGTGATGACACATAGGATGAGTGGTTACATACGGGATGAGTGATGACGTGAAAACAAGGTCATGGCAAGCATCTGCTTAACGACGTTAGCAGGCGTTTGTTGTAGCCAGGCTTTTAATCTGTATTGGAGCATCAAATTATTAATAGTCTGCCGTCAGGTTAATAACCAATGGGAATCAAGCACACTTGGTGGTATCGTCATTATTAACAACTGTGCTGTCCTGTAGAAAGCCACGTAGGAGTGATTAAGCGTTAGATTGTAAAGCACATTTATCTTCATAATTTATACTGTGCTGTCCTGTAGAAGGCTACACGAAGGAGTGATTAAGCGTTAGACTGTAAAGCACAGTTATGTTCATAATTTATACTGTGTTCCATTTTAAAGACAGTAAAAGATGAATTTTCAGTGTTAAATTGCTCGCACTTTAAAAATTGTCCCCGAGCGTGCGTGCACAGGGGAGATAAATAACACATCTCCGTTTCAACAGAACCCTATATACTAAATATAGTATATACCATTGCTTTAAAGCAGGAGTGGCGAACCATGTTTAGATCGCGTGTCTATATTTTTTAAAGATGATATATATTGTTGCGTGTCAAGTAGGCTACCAGTAACGCAGCTATGCAGAGTAGCCTACTGAATATACCAGTAGCTGTTTAAACAAACGTTTTATTATGACGAAATAAAACTTACAAATTATATAACTGTTATAACATATAAAGCGTTTATTGTTATTTGGTGACTTAAGCCTCACTTAGGATTTAAAAGTCGTAGGGCAGGTCAGTCAATGTGACTTCTGTTGTTGTGTGGTCATCAATAACAGTTTGATATCTGGAGTATATTTTGTATTCTTCAAAAATAACAGTTTGATATCTGGAGTATATTTTGTATTCTTCAAAGATAACAGTTTGATATCTGGAGTATATTTTGCATTCTTCAAAGATAACAGTTTGATATCTGGAGTATATTTTGCATTCTTCAAAGATAACAGTTTGATATCTGGAGTATATTTTGCATTCTTCAAAGATGCACAAGCTGCAATCAAATCATCGGTCAAGCAAAATCTTGTATTCGATTTTATGTAAATTCATTGTTGAAAACAGCTATTCACATGAGTAAGTAGATGAGAAAATTTAGTGACAAAATCGCCGTTGCTTCTTTTATCAGAGAGTTGAAAGTTCCAGGCAGGTCATTCCAAACTTTGAGAACCTCATTTTCAGCCGATATCTGAGGTTTTAATTTTCCATTCAACCGGTCCCATTCCATTATTTCTATCGCACCCTAAGTCAACAAATGTTTGCTTCCAAATTGTGCTAGACTGTACAATGTGTCAGACTGTACAATGTGTCAGACGAGTGAGTATATTGCGACGTGCGAGATAAGTGACCATGTGTCAGACATTCTGGAAATGCGCAAAATGAGTGTTAGCGTAAAAAAGGCAATGACTTCATCTTTTTTTACCTGCAAGACTTCAACGGGTGCTACCGAGCTGAACTCGAAATCATCCGACCGCAGGTTATTACCGTTACATACTGTCGATCCGTGAGCCGATAGAAATGAGTCTGCATACATTTCAATGGGTGTTTATTATTGTACGGAGGATCTTTTAAATGTCGGTCAGTTTACGTCCGCTTCCACCGTTCGTTGATTTTTTGCGAAGAAGACATAAAACAGGCAAGATCAGGATGCCATTCTCTCAGACATAATTCTCTCGTCAACGGAAACGGGCAGTGCTAGCATATGTCTGAAAGTAGCACGATCGGTGTGTGTGTGCGTGTGCGTGCGTGTATGTACATGCTCGTACATGATGTATGAGGATGTCAGATTTCAAATGAACGCGGTTTTACTGTTCATAGAAGCCATCATTATATGAACCGTTTCATTTTCGGATACTCGTTCACTGTCCGACTTTATGTGAACATTAAAAAAAGCGATCTTCGTTCACAGTCTACAGGTGAGTTCCGTTCGAATTTCCCTAGTTAGATTTGTGTTTAGTTTCCTTTTACTTCTTTGCCATTTTTAAATTCTCAATAAGGAGTTATCTTTTGTTCCAGTTGCTGTCAATAAGATGTTATCTTTTGTTCCAGTTGCTGTCAATAAGATGTGTAACTTAATTTGTTCTAATGTAACCGAGGCAAAATACATTTCTGTATCCGATTTAACGTTCATTTTGTCCGCGTTAATACGACACAGATACGCGTCTACACATAACTTTATTAAATATTTTGCTCACTTTAATTATATAAAGGAAGTGGAATATAATGAAAGTGACTTAAACATAGCCATTAGTTTATTTTGGTATTAGACAATTATAGAAACAGATTTCGAAATAAATAAACTTTTCAATTTCTCGTTGTACCTAGATATGATAATAATCTGTACGTATTCTCACAAATTCTCCAAGGAGCCGAGTAAGTTTTGCCGCTAAGCTCAAAATCCAAGAATTGGGTAGGGATCGATCAAGGATTCCATTAAAACCAAGGCAGTTGCCGAACTTTGACCCTTTGGCATAAGAGGCTGGCACCGCGCTCCTTTGGTATTTCTCTGTCCAGCCTTGTCAATCTATCTCTCCACTCACCTATCTATCTATCTATCTATCTATCTATCTATCTATCTATCTATCTATCTATCTATCTATCTATCTATCTATCTATCTATCTATCTATCTATCTATCTATCCACCATCCATTATTCCATCTCTCTCTCTCTCTCCTTATTACCAGCCGTTTTAAAGCATTTGGAACAATTAAAAATACGGCTCTTACTGACCAGCGGATGATGATGACAGTCGTGGGATACGAAAATTAGCGCAAAATTGAACGCGATAAAATAACCAGTTCCGTAATATCTCATTTTCTCTTTGCGTGCGTCCTCGGGAACTTGCCAAACCTGACAGATCTCGCGACGTGGCGAGTTTAATCATAGAACGGCGAACTGTAAAGTATTGTTTCGGACCAGGATTACAAATTGCAGGAGATTTACTTTCAAGAGAAACGCTCAGAATAGCGACGAGAGATTTTGTCAACAAAAGTTCGAAGAAAATCTCGCAGCACCAGAGTCTCGGTTCTCAGTGACGTAGCGCTCAGAGTCCACGACTAATGACGTCACGCAATCGTACAGGCAGGAGAACGCGTGCAGTAGACTGCAAAATGAAAAGAAATGGAAAACCAAATGCTTAAGCTCTCACAACTTTAGTTTCTAACAGTCTTAAACAAGGACAAATCATTAAAAAAAAAAAAAAGAAAAGAAACAACAATAACAAAAAGGAACGGTCGTCAAACTATAGAATACAGAAGAGCACTTTCAAAGAAAGAACTTTCAAACCTAGCTGTCACATCCCAATTATTAAAAAAAAAATACACGTTTGACAGGTTCCATAAAAATTCACTTTGTAAATAGAAAAGACCCCCACCCCTACCCATACCTCTTCACCTAACAGACCGTGATGAAAGATGTCCCTTGATAAAGACGCCAGACAACGCAAAGACGCAAAAGCCTGTCGACCGTAATAGTAGGCTGATGTAAAAATATAATTACACCGGAAACTTTGACAGATTGAGACCATCCAAGGCTGGCTATATTGGTGACAGGAGTTTCCTCCCCTTCGAGAGGAACCCTTTCAGTGCGCAGGACCACTCAGTTCACGACTGAGTCTCATGGACGCCTGATAATCTGAATGGCTTTGCATTCACGGACGTGAGTTAATTGTACATGTTATTATCAACGCGCGCGCGCGCACACACACACACACGCCACTAACAATATTTTTTCTGCAAAAAGATGATTTTGAACTTAAAATAATATAAATGAAATGTTCTCAACTTCCTCCCCCTGCCCCTAACGGAGCGACAAAATAATTCTCATATACGACATTGATCCTCGCTATAACGAAAGATGGCAAACAATCGCTATAACGAAAGATGGTAAACAATCGCTATAACGAAAGATGGTAAACAATCGCTACAGAACTTTTTCAAAGTGAAGAATGTTATTTAGAGTGTGGGTGGCCAAGAGGTGATATGCTGGATCCTCATGCAGATATGCGTGAGGTCACAGATTCAAGACCCACGGATTCCCCCCCCCCCGTAACTTAAACTTTTCTCCAAGCTCAAGAATATTTAGATCAATGATCGAATTGTGAAGCTCTTTGAATCTTTAGGATATTGAAATCAAGATTATCATATCCTCGTTTTTGCGCTCACTGGTATTAAGTGGCGTTTTGAAGTAAGTTTATTTAGAGAGAGAGAGAGAGAGAGAGAGAGAGAGAGAGAGAGAGAGAGAGAGAGAGAGAGAGAGAGAGAGAGAGAGAGAGAGAGAGAGAGAGGAATAGTGACGTCGCACGTGCAATGCTTTTAAATTGAAGTATATTATCTACTTATTTTAACTCCCTTTTAATTTGAAGTATATTATCTACTTATTTTAACTCCCTTTTAATTTGAAGTATATTATCTACTTATTTTAACTCCCTTTTAATTTGAAGTATATTATCTACTTATTTTAACTCCCTTTTAATTTGAAGTATATTATCTACTTATTTTAACTCCCTTTTAATTTGAAGTATATTATCTACTTATTTTAACTCCCTTTTAATTTGAAGTATATTATCTACTTATTTTAATTCCCTTTTAATTTGAAGTATATTATCTACTTATTTTAATTCCCTTTTAATTTGAAGTATATTATCTACTTATTTTAACTCCCTTTTAATTTGAAGTATATTATCTACTTATTTTAATTCCCTTTTAATTTGAAGTATATTATCTACTTATTTTAATTCCCTTTTAATTTGAAGTATATTATCTACTTATTTTAACTCCCTTTTAATTTGAAGTATATTATCTACTTATTTTAATTCCCTTTTAATTTGAAGGTATATTATCTACTTATTTTAACTCCCTTTTAATTTGAAGTATATTATCTACTTATTTTAACTCCCTTTTAATTTGAAGTATATTATCTACTTATTTTAACTCCCTTTTAATTTGAAGTATATTATCTAATTATTTTAACTTCCTTTTACATTGAAGTATATTATCTAATTATTTTAACTCCCTTTTAGAGATGCAAAATTATGCAATATATACCTTTTATATATAGCGAGTGTCTCAACAGCTCTGTACACAACTGTCGTGTTATATTTTAGAGAAAGGTTAGTTTTAGGGACTTTTAGAGATAGGTTAGTATTATGGGATTTCCGTATTTAGAGAAAGGTTAGGATTAGCTGCGCATAAAAACCGAAAATAAATCCATATCCTAAAACTTTTAATTTAGAGTTATCTTTCCATTAACTTTTCAATCCTTATTTAGTTTTTGTTTCTGTCAATTTCTGTGTTAATACTTAAATATTTCAATTAGTTTTGTTTCTGCCAATTTCTGTTAATACTTAAATATTTCAATTAGTTTAAACACGACAGTTGACTTTGGGCTGTCGTTCGATGTTTTAGAGGAACTAAAACTTTTTTTCTCATAAAACAAAAGTTGTGCATTAATAATTCTCGAGAACCTAGGAGACGACGAGGCTGATGTTCCTTCCACTGACAACCGTTACAACGGTAATGCATCGTCAGCTTCATTTCGACAAGTTCGTTGATGTCGACTGCAAAAAAAAAAAAAAAATAGAGGAAAAGATAAACGGCAGCAGACACAAATCCTTTTAATTGTTTGTTCACATGTGCATGACGTAATCGGATATCAGATACTCAGGTGGGTCCAATAACATTCCGTCTCACACTGGAAACTGCTTAGGTGTCCTGATAGGTGACATGTCGGTTACAGCGGTGCTTAGTTGCTCGGGAGCGTGTCACAAAAACAGGTTTTGGCTAAGTGCCAGGCTGAAACAGGTGTTGGCTAAGTGTCAGGCTGAAACAGGTGTTGGCTAAGTGTCAATCCTTCATGAGCAGAAAGATGGAATTTTTAATTATGATTTTCATTTATTCGAACACATACACACACAAATACATGCATACGCACACACGCACGCATGCATGCACACAAAACAGAAGTCTAAAGTACAGCAAACGCGCGATTGAAACTTTTGGCTAGGTCTGGAAATACTTCCGTTCTGCTAACTGATCTTTGGAAGAGTTGACCATCTGGTGGACTGGTCCAGAACTGGACAGATCTTTGTGGGTAGACCAAAGTTTTAAATTGTAATCTACAAACTGATGTGATGGCAGTCTAAGAATCTAGACAAAGCTTTAGTTTAAAAATTGTGAAACTGTTAAAATTTCTTGCCATTTTTCTGCAGAACGTAAGAAGTCCTTTTGAAGTGATTTGAAGACCACGTGTTCACCTCAACATACAATTAAGGAGCAAACCTAAGTTTCCCATTTAGCATAATATAACTCCATTCTATCTCACATCTGTTCTCAAACTTACAATTCCTTCAACAGTATTCATTTTCCTCATGCATACATGCAGTAAAATAAACACAGTGTATCAAACAAAGTCACATATTAATACACCACATGGGTGCAGCTTAGTTCAAACATTTGTAGAAATAACAGTCAGCTCACAGAGTACACCGCTACATAAAACATAAGTGTAACATATCAATAGAAAATGCATGAAATATTTCAAAGTCCATTCTCTCTCAATCAGTCAGTTAAACTTACCACTCAAGCTAACGATTGCTTTCAAGCCAGCCGGACTCATCTCTACGTCTCTAAGATTCTCTAAGAATAAAGGTTAGAATTCGATGGATGGAGTGTAGGGGGCGCTTCCGGCTTCCGCCGCTTTCGCGCTGGGTTAGAATTCTCTAGAGTAACTGAATCTTATAATCTCAGCCCATTGGCTGGTTTCATTCTCATAAATGATTATCATTGGATAATAGGAAACTGCTCATTCAGTTTCCATTAGTTCAGCAAATCTAGAATATTCTTGCCTTAGGCTGTTTACTTCAAACTCAGACACTTTCAAAATAACACCATAAGAAGTGCCC